>JAEUCK010010666.1:0-19798 GCA_017311455.1 Otocyon megalotis megalotis | reverse complement strand
AGGTAAATGTTTCCCTAACCTGTACTGTAACCCTAACTGTAACCCTAACCCCAAAACTAAGCCTAACCCTAACATCTACCGTAACCGTAAACCTAACCCTAAACGTAACCCTAACTCTAACCTGTACCGGAACCCTAAACCTAACCCTAGCCCTAACCGTAACACTAACCCTTCCCTGTACCGTAACCATACACATAACGATAAACCTAACCTGTACCGTAACCCTAAACCTAACCCTAACAGTAGCCCTAAACTTAATCGTAACCTGTACTGTAAACCTAAACCTACACCTCAACCTAACCCTAACCTGTACCGTAACCCTAAACCTAACCCTAACCCTAAACCTTACCGTTACCGTAACTCTAACCCTAACCCTAACAGTAACCCTAACCTTAACCCTAACCTATACCGTAAACCTAAGCCACCCCCAAAACCTAACCCCAACCTGTTCCGTAACCCTAAACCTAACCCTAACCCTAACCAAAACCTGTACGGTAACCCTAACCCTAACCCTAAACCTAAACGGTACTGTAACCCTAACCCTAACCATAACCATAAACCTAACCTGTACCGTAACCCTATCCCTAATCCTACCGTAACCCTAACCTATACCGTATCCCTAATTCTACCCTAAACCTAACCCTAAATGTACCGTTACCCTAAACCTAACCCTAACCCTAACCTTAATGCTATCCTATACCGTAACCCTAACCCTAACCCTAACCTAAACTTAACCCTAAACTGTACCATAATCCTAACCCTAAACCTCACCCTAACCTGTATCATAACCCTAACCCTAACACTAACTGTAACCCTAACCCTAACTTGTACCATAAATCTAAGCAAAATCCTAACCCTACCCTGTACTGTCACCCTAACCCTAACCGTAACTCTAAACCTAACCATAACCTGTACCATAACCCTAACCCTAACCTTAACCATAACTCTAAACCTAAACTATACCCTAACTCTAACTCTAAATCTAACCTCTATTTCAAACATAACCCTAACCCTAATCCTAACACTAATCCTAACCCTAAACTGTAGCATAACACTAACCTTAACCCTAACCCTAACCCTAACCATAAACCTAAACTGTACAATAACCCTAACCCTAACTCTAAACCTAAACCTAAACCCAAACTGTACAGTAATCCTCACCCTAAACCTAAACCTAACCCTAACCCTAACCCTAAACTCTACCGTAACCCTACCCTAACCCTAACAGTAACGCTAAACTTAACCCTAACCTGTACCCTAACCATAACCCTAAGCCCAACCCTAACCTTAATGCTATCCTCTACCGTAACCCGAACCATAACCCTAACCGTAAACCTAACCTGTACCGTAACCCTAACCGTAACCCTAAACCCAACCCTAACCCTAACCCTAAACACTACCGTAACCCTAAACCTAACCCTAACCCTAACCATTACCCCTACCGTAACTCTAACCCTAAACCTAAACCTAACCGGTCCGTAACCCTATCTGTAATGCTAACTGAAACCTAACCTTAACCCTAACCTGTCCCGTAACCCTAACCCTACTCTTAAACCTAACCCTAACCTGTACCATAATCCTAACCCTAACCCTAAACTGTATAAATCTAAACCTAACCCTACCCCTAAACTTAATGCTATCCTATACCGTAAGCCTAACCCTAACCCTAACAGCAACCCTAATCTGTACCGTTACCCTAACGGTAACCCTTAACCCAACCCTAACACTAACCCTAACCACTACCGTAACCCTAACCCAAACCCTAGCCTTAAACTTAACACTAACCTGTACAGGAACCCTAACCCTAACGCTAAACCTAAACCTAACTCTTGTGTGTACCGTAACCCTAACACTAACCTTAACACTAACCCTAACCTGTACCGTAACCCTAACCCTAACCCTAACCCTAACCCTAACCCTAACCCTAACCTAACTCTCAACCTAACCTGTACCTTATCCCTAACTCAAAATCTAAACTCTATGGCAAACATAACACTAACCGTAACCCTAACCTGTACCGAAACACTAACCCTAACCCTACCCAACCTTAAACCTAAACCTAAACTGTACAATAACCCTAAAACTAACACTAACCCTAACCCTAAAACTAAACCTAACCTGTACCGTAACCCTAACCCTAACCCTAACCTTAACCCTAACCCTAACCCTAACCCTAACCTATACCTTAACCATACCCTAACCCTAAACCTAACCCTAACCCTAACACTAACCTGTACCGTAACCCTAACCCTAAGCCTAAACCTAACCCTAAATTCTACTGTAACCCTAAACATTACCCTAACCCTAAACCTACCCTATACTGTAACCCTAACCCTAACCCTAACCATTACCTGAACCGTAACCCTAACCCTAACCTTAACCCTAACTCTAAACCTAACCTGTACCCTAACCCTAACCCTAACCCTAACCTTAACCTCTAGGGCAAACCTAACCCTAACCCTAACACTAACCCTAACCCTAACTCTAATCTGTACCGTGACACTAACCCTATCCCTAACCCTAACCGTAAACGTACCCCTAACCTGTACTCTAACCCTAACCGTAAGCCTAACCCTAACCCTAACCGTAACATTTACCTGTACCGTAACCCTAAACCAAACCCTAACCCTAAAAATAACCGGTACCGTAACCCTAACCCTAGCTGTAACAGTAACCCTAACCTTAACCCTACCCTGTACCGTAAACCTAACCCCACCGCTAAACCTAAACCTAACCTGTTCCATAACCCTAACCCTAACCCTAACCCTAACCCTAACCTGTCCATAACCTGTACGGTAACCCTAATCCTAACCCTAACCCTTAACCTAACCGGAACCGTAACCCTAACCCTAACCCTAACCCAAACTTAACCCTAAACTGTACCGTAATCCTAACCCTAAAGCTAACACTAAAACTCACCCTAACCTGTACCATAACCCTAACCCAAACACTAACCGTAACCATAACCCTAACTTGTACCGTAACCCTAAGCATAATCCGAAACCTACCCTGTACCGTCAACCTAACCCTAACCCTAACTCTAACCCTAACCATAACCTGTACCATAACCCTAACCCTAACCATAACCCTAACTCTAAACCTAAACTATACCCTAACCCTAACTCTAAATCTAACCTCTATTTCAAACATAACCCTAACCCTAATCCTAACACTAATCCTAACCCTAACCTGTAGCATAACACTAACCCTAACCCTAACCCTAACCCTAACCCTAACCCTAACCATAAACCTAAACTGTAGAATAACCTTAACCTTAACTCTAAACCTAAACCTAAACCCAAACTGTACAGTAACCCTCACCCTAAACCTCAACCTAACCCTAACCCTAACCCTAACCTCTACCGTAACCCTAACCCTAACCGTAACCATAACCTGTACCGTAACCCTAATCCTAACACTAACATTAAACCTAAGCGGTACCGTAACCCGAACCCTGACCATACCAGTAACGCTACCTTAACCCTAACCTGTACCGTAACCCAACCCTAACCCCACTCTTAACCTTAATGCTATCCTATACTGTAAACCAAAACCTAACCCTATCCGTAACCCTAACCTGTACCGTTACCCTAACCGTAACCCTAAACCCAACCCTAACCCTACCTATAACCTCTATGGCAAACCTAACCCTAACCCTAACCCTACCCCTAACCCTAACCTGTACCGTAAATCTAAACTTAACCCTACCACTAACCTTAATTCTATCCTATACCATAAGCCTAACCCTAACCCTAACCCTAACCACTACCGTAACCCTATCCCTAACCTTAAACTTAACATTAAACTCTACAGTAACCCTAACCCTAACCCTAACCCTAACCTGTACCTTAACCATAACCATAAACCTAACCCTAACACTAACCTGTACCGAAACCCTAAACCTAACCCTAACCCTAACCTAAACCGTACCCTAACCCTAAACCTAACCGTTAACTGAACCGTAACCCTAACCCTAACCTTACCCCTAACTCTAAACCTAACCTGTACCCTAACCCTAAACCTAACCCTTACCTCTACGGCAAACCTAACCCTAAACCTAACCCTAACCCTAACCCTAAACCTAACCTGTACTGTAACACTAACCCTAACACTAACACTAACTGTAAATGTTTCCCTAACCTGTACTGTAACCCTAACCGTAACCCTAACCCCCAAACTAAGCCTAACCCTAACATCTACCGTAACCGTAAACCTAACCCTAAACGTAACCCTAACTCTAACCTGTACCGGAACCCTAACATTAACCCTAGCCCTAACCGTAACACTAACCCTTACCTGTACCGTAACCATACACATAACGATAAACCTAACCTGTACCGTAACCCTAAACCTAACCCTAACAGTAGCCCTAAACTTAATCGTAACCTGAACTGTAAACCTAAACCTACACCTCAACCTAACCCTAACCTGTACCGTAACCCTAAACCTAACCCTAACCCTAAACCTTACCGTTACCGTAACCCTAACCCTAACCCTAACAGTAACCCTAACCTTAACCCTAACATATACCGTAAACCTAACCCACCCCCCAAAACCTAACCCCAACCTGTTCCGTAACCCTAAACCTAACCCTAACCCTAACCAAAACCTGTACGGTAACCCTAACCCTAACCCTAAACATAAACGGTACCGTAACCCTAACCCTAACCATAACCATAAACCTAACCTGTACCGTAACCCTATCCCTAATCCTACCGTAACCCTAACCTATACCGTATCCCTAATTCTACCCTAAACCTAACCCTAAATGTACCGTTACCCTAAACCTAACCCTAACCCTAACCTTAATGCTATCCTCTACCGTAACCCGAACCATAACATTAACCTAAACTTAACCCTAAACTGTACCGTAATCCTAACCCTAACCCTAACCCTAAACACTACCGTAACCCTAAACCTAACCCTAACCCTAACCATTACCCCTACCGTAACCCTAACCCTAATCCTAAACCTAACCGGTCCGTAACCCTATCTGTAATGCTAACTGAAACCTAACCTTTACCCTAACCTGTCCCGTAACCCTAACCCTACTCTTAAACCTAACCCTAACCTGTACCATAATCCTAACCCTAACCCTAAACTGTACCGTAAATCTAAACCTAACCCTACCCCTAAACTTAATGCTATCCTATACCGTAAGCCTAACCCTAACCCTAACAGCAACCCTAATCTGTACCGTTACCCTAACCGTAACCCTTAACCCAACCCTAACCCTAACCCTAACCCTAACCACTACCGTAACCCTAACCCAAACCCTAGCCTTAAACTTAACACTAACCTGTACAGTAACCCTAACCCTAACGCTAAACCTAAACCTAACTCTTGTGTGTACCGTAACCCTAACACTAACCCTAACACTAACCCTAACCTGTACCGTAACCCTAACCCTAACCCTAACCCTAACCCTAAACATAACCTAACTCTCAACCTAACCTGTACCTTATCCCTAACTCAAAATCTAACCTCTATGGCAAACATAACACTAACCGTAACCCTAACCTGTACCGTAACACTAACCCTAACCCTAACCCAACCCTAAACCTAAACCTAAACTGTACAATAACCCTAAAACTAACACTAACCCTAACCCTAAACCTAAATCTAACCTGTACTGTAACCCTAACCCTAACCTTAACCCTAACCCTAACCCTAACCCTAACTTGTACCTTAACCATAACCCTAACCCTAAACTAACCCTAACCCTAACACTAACCTGTACCGTAACCCTAACCCTAAGCCTAAACCTAACCCTAAATTGTACTGTAAACCTAAACATTACCCTAACCCTAAACTAACCCTATACTGTAACCTTAACCCTAACCCTAACCATTACCTGAACCGTAACCCTAAACCTAACCTTAAACCTAACTCTAAACCTAACCTGTACCCTAACCCTGACCCTAACCTTAACCTCTAGGGCAAACCTAACCCTAACCCTAACACTAACCCTAACCCTAACTCTAATCTGTACCATAACACTAACCCTCTCCCTAACCCTAACCGTAAACGTACCCCTAACCTGTACTGTAACCCTAACCGTAAGCCGAACCCTAACCCTAACTGTAACACTTACCTGTACCGTAACCCTAAACCAAACCCTAACCCTAAACCTAACCGGTACCGTAACCCTAACCCTAGCTGTAACAGTAACCCTAACCTTAACCCTACCCTGTACCGTAAACCTAACCCCACCACTAAACCTAACCCTAACCTGTTCCGTAACCCTAAACCTAACCCTAACCCTAAGCTAACCATAACCTGTACGGTAACCCTAATCCTAACCCTAACCCTTAACCTAACCGGTACCGTAACCCTAACCCTAACCCTAAGAGTAACGCTAACCTTAACCCTAAACTGTATCGTAACCCTAACCCTAACCCTAACCTTAATGCTATCCTATACCGTAACCCTAACCCTAAACCTAACCGTAAACCTATCCTGTACCATTACCCTAACTGTAAGACTAAACCCAACCCTAACCCTAAGCTTAAACACTACCGTAACCCTAACCCTAACCCTAACCTAAATTTAACCCTAAACTGTTCCGTAATCCAAACCCTAAAGCTAACCCTAAACCTCACGCTAACCTGTATCATAACCCTAAACCTAACACTAACCGTAACCATAACCCTAACTTGTACTGTAACCCTAAGCATAATCCTAACCCTACCCTGTACCGTCACCCTAACCCTAACCCTAACTCTAACCCTAACAATAACCTGTACCGTAACCCTTACCCTAACCTTAACCCTAACTCTAAACCTAAACTATACCCTAACCCTAACTCTAAATCTAACCTCTATTTCAAACATAACCCTAACCCTAATCCTAACACTAATCCTAACCCTAACCTGTAGCATAACACTAACCCTAACCCTAATCCTAACCCTAACCATAAACCTAAAATGTACAATAACCCTAACCCTAACTCTAAACCTAAACCTAAACCCAACCTGTACAGTAACCCTCACCCTAAACCTAAACCCAACCCTAATCCTAACCCTAACCTCTACTGTAACCCTACCCTAACCGTAACCATAACCTGTACCGTAACCCTAATCCTCACACTAACATTAAACCTAAGCGGTACCGAAACCCGAACGCTAACCCTACCAGTAACGCTACCTTAACCCTAACCTGTACCGTAAACCAACCCTAACCCCACTCTTAACCTTAATGCTATCCTATACTGTAAACCAAAACTTAACCCTATCCATAACCCTAACCTGTACCGTTACCCTAATGGTAACCCTAAACCCATCCCTAACCCTACCTATAACCTCTATGGCAAACCTAACCCTAACCCTAACCCTAATCCTAACCCTAACACTAAACTGTACCGTAAATCTAAACTTAACCCTACCCCTAACATTAATTCTATCCTATACCATAAGCCTAAACCTAACCCTAACCCTAACCACTACCGTAACCCTAAACCTAACCCTAACTTTAACCCTAACCCTAACCCTAACCCTAACCCTATCCTGTACCTTAACCATAACCCTAACCCTAAACCTAACCCTAACCCTAACACTAACCTGTACCGTAACCCTAACCCTAAGCCTAAACCTAACCCTAAATTGTACTGTAACCCTAAATATTACCCTAACCCTAAACCTACCCTATACGGTAACCCTAACCCTAACCCTAACCATTACCTGAACCGTAACCCTAACCCTAACATTAACCCTAACTCTAAACCTAACCTGTACCCTAACCCTAACCCTAACCTTAACCTCTAGGGCAACCCTAACCCAACCCTAACCCTAACACTAACACTAACCCTAACTCTAATCTGTACCGTAACACTAACCCCATCCCTAACCCTAACCGTAAACGTACCCCTAACCTGTACTGAAACCCTAACCGTAAGCCTAACCCTAATCCTAACCGTAACACTTACCTGTACCGTAACCCTAAACCAAACCCTAAACCTAAACCTAACTGGTACCGTAACCCTAACCCTAGCTGTAACAGTAACCCTAACCTTAACCCTACCCTGTCCCGTAAACCTAACCCCACCGCTAAACCTAAACCTAACCTGTTCCGTAACCCTAACCCTAACCCTAACCCTAACCTAACCATATCCTGTAGGGTAACCCTAATCCTAACCCTAACCCTTAACCTAACCGGAACCGTAACCCTAACCCTAACCCTAAGAGTAATGCTAACCTTAACCCTAAACTGTACCGTAACCCTAACCCTAACCTTAATGCTATCCTATACCGTAACCCTAACCCTAAACCTAACGGTAAAGCTATGCTGTACCATTACCCTAACTGTAAGCCTAAACCCAAACCTAACCCTAAGCCTAAACACTACCGTAACCCTAACACTAACCCTAACCTAAACTTAACCCTAAACTGTACCGTAATCCTAACCCTAAAGCTAAACCTAAACCTCAACCTAACCGGTACCCTAACTCTAAACCTAAACTATACCCTAACCCTAACTCTAAATCTAACCTCTATTTCAAACATAACCCTAACACTAATCCTAACACTAATCCTAAACCTAACCTGTAGCATAACACTAACCCTAACCCTAATCCTAACCCTAACCATAAACCTAAACTGTACAATAACCCTAACCCTAACTCTAAACCTAAACCTAAACCCAAACTGTACAGTAACGCTCACCCTAAACCTGAAACTAACCCTAACCCTAACCCTAACCTCCACCGTAACCCTAACCCTAACCGTAACCATAACCTGTACCGTAACCCTAATCCTAACACTAACATTAAACCTAAGTGGTACCATAACCCGAACCCTGACCATAAAGTAACGCTACCTTTACCCTAACCTGTACCGTAACCCAACCCTAACCCCACACTTAACCTTAATGCTATCCTATACTGTAAACCAAATCCTAACCCTATCCGTAACCCTAACCTGTACTGTTACCCTAACCGTAACCCTAAACCCAACCCTAACCCTACCTATAACCTCTATGGCAAACCTAACCCTAACCCTAAACCTAACCCTACCCCTACACCTAACCCTAACACTAACCCTAACCCTAACCCTAACCCTAACCTGTACCGTAAATCTAAACTTAACCCTACCCCTAACCTCAATTCTATCCTATACCATAAGCCTAACCCTAACCCTAACCCTAACCCTAAACACTACCGTAACCCTAACCCTAACCTGAAACTTAACATTAAACTATACAGTAATACTAACCCTAACGCTAACCCTAAACCTAACCATAGCCTCTACCGTAACCGTAAACCTAACACTAACCATAACCCTAACGCTAACTTGTACCATAACCCTAACCATAATCTAACCCTTCCCTGTACCGTATCACTATCCATAAACCTAACCTCTACCGTAACCCTTTCCCTAAGACTAACTCTAAATCTAACCTGTACCGAAACCCTACCTCAAAATCTAACCTCTGGCAAACATAACCCTAAACCTAACCCTAACCCTAAACCTAAACTGTACAATAACCCTAACCCTAACCCTACCCTTAAACCTAACCCTAACCTGTACCGTAACTCTATCCCTACACCTAAACCTAACCCTAACCTGTACTGTAACCCCAACTCTAACCCTAACCTGTACCGTAACCCTAACCCTAACCCTAACCCTAACCTTAATGCTATCCTATACCGTAACCCGAAACTTAACCCTAACCGTAAGCCTAACCTGTACCGTTACCCTAACCGTAACCCTAAACCCAACCCTAACCCTAACCCTAACACTACCGTAACCCTAACCTAAACTGTCAAACAACCCTAACCCTAACCCTAACCCTAAACCTAAACCTAAACCTAACCTGTACCGTAACCCTAACCCTAACCCTAAACCTAACCTTAACCCTAACCTGTACCGAAAATCTAACCCTAACCCTAACCCTAACCCTAACCTGTACTTTAACCATAACCATAAACCTAACCCTAACACTAACCTGTACCGTAACCCTAAACCTAACCCTAACCCTAACCCTACCCTAAACCGTACCCTAACCCTAAACCTAACCGTTACCTGAACCGTAACCCTAACCCTAACCTTACCCATAACTCTAAACCTAACCTGTACCCTAACCCTAAACCTAACCCTTACCTCTACGGCAAACCTAACCCTAAACCTAACCCTAACCCTAACCCTAAACCTAACCTGTACTGTAACACTAACCCTAATACTAACACTAACTGTAAATGTTTCCCTAACCTGTACTGTAACCCTAACCGTAACCCTAACCCCAAAACTAAGCCTAACCCTAACATCTACCGTAACCGTAAAGCTAACCCTAAACGTAACCCTAACTCTAATCTGTACCGGAACCCTAACCCTAACCCTAGCCCTAACCGTAACACTAACCCTTACCTGTACCGTAACCATACACATAACGATAAACCTAACCTGTACCGTAACCCTAAACCTAACCCTAACAGTAGCCCTAAACTTAATCGTAACCTGTACCATAAACCTAACCCTACACCTCAAACCTAACCTCCACCCTGTACTGGGAATTCCTAAACTTAACCTTGCACCTTAAACCTAAATTGTATAATAATGCTAATCTAATTCCTACTTAAATCCTAATCCCTAACTTGTACTGTATCTCGACATGCTTCTTTTCTTTTTTTTTTTTTTTTCAAGCACTTAAACTTAACACTAACCTGTACAGTAACCCTAACTCTAACGCTAAACCTAAACCTAACTCTTGTGTGTACCGTAACCCTAACACTAACCCTAACACTAACCCTAACCAGTATCGTAACCCTATCCCTAACCCTAACCCTAACCCTAACCTAACTCTCAACCTAACCTGTACCTCTACCCTAACTCAAAATCTAAACTCTATGGCAAACATAACACTAACCGTAACCCTAACCTGTACCTTAACACTAACCCTAACGCTAACCCAACCCTAAACCTAAACCTAAACTGTACAATAACCCTAAAACTAACACTAACCCTAACCCTAAACCTAAACCTAATCTGTACCGTAACCCTAACCCTAACCCTAACCTTAACCCTAACCCTAACCCTAACCCTAACCCTATCCTGTACCTTAACCATAACCCTAACCCTAAACCTAACCCTAACCCTAACACTAACCTGTACCGTAACCCTAACCCTAAGCCTAAACCTAACCCTAAATTGTACTGTAACCCTAAACATTACCCTAACCCTAAACCTACCCTATACGGTAACCCTAACCCTAAACCTAACCATTACCTGAACCGTAACCCTAACCTTAACCCTAACTCTAAACCTAAGCTGTACCCTAACCCTAACCCTAACTTTAACCTCTAGGGCAAACCTAACCCTTACCCTAACACTAACCCTAACCCTAACTCTAATCTGTACCGTAACACTAACCCTATCCCTAACCTTAACCGTAAACGTACCCCTAACCTGTACTGTAACCCTAACCGTAAGCCTAACCCTAACCCTAACTGTAACACTTACCTGTACCGTAACCCTAAACCTAACCCTAACCCTAAACGTAAACGTATCCCTAACCTGTACCATAACCCTAACCGTAACCCTAACCCCAATCCTAAGCCTAACCCAAACATCTACCGTAACCGTAACCGTAACCCTACACCTAACCGTAAGTGTAACCTGTACCTTAACCCTAACCCTAAGCCTAACCCTCACCCTAACACTAACCCTAACACTAACCCTAACCCTAACCCTAACCCTTACCTGTAACGTAAACTTACCCTTAAAGGTAAACCTAACCTGTACCGTAACCCTAACCCTAACTCTAAACCTAACACTAACCCAACCCGTAACCCTAACCCACAACTGTACCGCAACCCTAATCGTAACCCTAACCCTTACCCTACTCTAACCAATACCTGTACCGTAAACATAAACCTAACCCTAAACGTAACCATTAACATAACCCTTACCCTAACCCTAACAGTAACCCTAACCTTAAACCTAACCTGTACCGAAACAAAAACCCTACACCTAAACCTAACCATAGCCTGTATCGTAACCCTGACCCTAACCCTAACCCTAACCCTAACCCTATCCTGTACCGTAACCCTAAACCTAACCATAACACTAACCTAACCGGTACCATAACCCTAACCCTAACCTAACAGTAACGCTAACCTTAACCCTAACCTGTATCGTAACCCTAACCCTACCCCTAAACCTAACCCTAATGTGTTCCGTAACCCTAACCCTAACCAAAACCCTAACAATAACCTGGACTATAAACCTAACCCTAAACCTAACCAGTACCGTAACCCTAACCCTAACCCTAACAGTAACGCTAACCTTAACCCTAACCTGTACCGTAACCATAACACTAAGCCTAACCCTTACCTTAATGCTATCCTCTACCATAACCCGAACCATAACCCTAACCGTAAACCTAACCTGTACCGTAACCCTAACCGTAACCCTAAACCCAACCCTAACCCTAACCCTAAACACTACCGTAACCCTAAACCTAACCCTAACCCTAACCATTACCCCTACCGTAACCCTAACCCTAATCCTATACCTAACCGGTCCGTAACCCTATCTGTAATGCTAACTGAAACCTAACCTTAACCCTAACCTGTTCCGTAACCCTACACCTACTCTTACACCTAACCCTAACCTGTACCATAATCCTAACCCTAACCCTAAACTGTACCGTAAATCTAAACCTAACCCTACCCTTAAACTTAATGGTATCCCATACCGTAAGCCTAACCCTAACCCTAACAGCAACCCTAAACTGTACCGTTACCCTAACCGTGACCCTTAACCCAACCCTAACCCTAACCCTAACCACGACCGTAACCCTAACCCAAACCCTAGACTTACTTAACACTAACCTGTACAGTAACCCTAACCCTAACGCTAAACCTAAACCTAACTCTTGTGTGTACCGTAACCCTAACACTAACCCTAACACTAACCCTAACCTGTACTGTAACCCTAACCCTAACCCTAACCCTAACCCTAACCCTAACCTAACTCTCAACCTAACCTGTACCTTATCCTAACTCAAAATCTAACCTCTATGGCAATCATAACACTAACTGTAACCCTAACCTGTACCGTAACACTAACCCTAACACTAACCCAACCCTAAACCTAAACCGTACAATAACCCTAAAACTAACACTAACCCTAACCCTAAACCTAAACCTAAACTGTACAATAACCCTAAAACTAACCCTAACCCTAACCCTAACCTTAACCCTAACCCTAACCCTAACCCTAACCCTAACCTGTACCTTAACCATAAACCTAAACCTAAACCTAACACTAACCCTGACACTAACCTGTACCGTAACCCTAACCCTAAGCCTAACCTAACCCTAAATTGTACTGTAACCCTAAACATTACCCTAACACTAAACCTACCCTATACGGTAACCCTAACCCTAACCCTAACCATTACCTGAACCGTAACCCTAACCCTAACCTTAACCCTAACTCTAAACCTAACCTGTACCCTAACCCTAACCCTAACCTTAACCTCTAGGGCACACCTATCCCTAACCCTAACACTAACCCTCACCCTAACTCTAATCTGTAGCGTAACACTAACCCTATCCCTAACCATAACCGTAAACGTACCCCTAACCTGTACTGTAACCCTAACCGTAAGCCTAACCCTAACCCTAACCGTAACACTTACCTGTACCGTAACCCTAAACCAAACCCTAACCCTAAACCTAACCGGTACCGTAACCCTAACCCTAGCTGTAACAGTAAGCCTAACCTTAACCCTACACTGTACCGTAAACCTAAACCCACCGCTAAACCTAACCCTAACCTGTTCCGTAACCCTAACCCTAACCCTAACCCTAACCCTAACCCTAAACCTAACCTAAACATAACCTGTACGGTAACCCTAATCCTAACCCTAACCCTTAACCTAACCGGAACCGTAACCCTAACCCTAACCCTAAGAGTAACGCTAACCTTAACCCTAAACTGTACCGTAACCCTAACCCTAACCCTAACCCTAAACTTAATGCTATCCTATACCATAACCCTAACCCTAAACCTAACCGTAAACCTATCCTGTACCTTTACCCTAACTGTACGCCTAAACCCAACCCTAACCCTTAGCCTAAACACTACCGTAACTCTAACCCTAACCCTAACCTTAATGCTATCCTATACCGTAACCCGAAACCTAACCCTAACCGTAAGCCTAACCTGAACCGTTACCCTAACCGTAACCCTAAACCCAACCCTAACATTAACCCTAACACTACCGTAACCCTAACCCTAACCCTAAACCTAAACTGTCAAACAACCCTAACCCTAACCCTAACCCTAAACCTAAACCTAAACCTAACCTGTACCGTAACCCTAACCCTAACCCTAAACCTAACCTTAACCCTAACCTGTACCGAAAATCTAACCCTAACCCTAACCCTAACCCTAACCTGTACCTTAACCATAACCATAAACCTAAACCTAACACTAACCTGTACCGTAACCCTAAACCTAACCCTAACCCTAAACCTTACCGTTACCGTATCCCTAACCCTAACCCTAACAGTAACCCTAACCTTAACCCTAACCTATACCGTAAACCTAACCCAACCCCAAAACCTAACCCCAACCTGTTCCGTAACCCTAAACCTAACCCTAACCCTAACCAAAACCTGTACGGTAACCCTAACCCTAACCCTAAACCTAAACGGTACCGTGACCCTAACCCTAACCCTAACCCTAACTATAACTGTACCGTAACCCTAACCCTAACCCTTCCCCTAAACCTAACCCTAACCTGTACCGTAAGCCTATCCCTACTCCTAAAACTAACCCTAACCTGTAGCACAACCCTAACTCTACCCTAAACTGTGATGTAAATCTAAACTTAACCCTACGCCTAACCTTAATGCTATCCTATACCGTAAGCCTAACCCTAACCCTAACCGTAACCCTAAACAGTACCGTTACCTAACCGTAACCCTAAACCCAAACCTAACCTTATCCCTAACCACTACCGTAACCCTAACCCTAACCCTAACCATAAACTTAACATTAAACTGTACTGTAACCCTAACCCTAACCCTAACCGTTACCTGAACCGTAACCCTAACCCTAACCTTAAATCTAACTCTAACCTAACCTGTACCTAACCCTAAACCTAACACTAACCTCTATGGCAAAACTAACCCTAACACTAACACTAACCCAAACCCTAACCCTAACCTGTACCATAACACTAACCCTAACCGTAAACGTTTCCCTAACCTGTACCATAACCCTAACCGTAACCCTAACCCCAATCCTAAGCCTAACCCAAACATCTACCGTAACCGTAACCCTAACCCTACACCTAACCGTAAGTGTAACCTGTACCTTAACCCTAACGCTAACGCTAACCCTAACCCTAACCCTAACCCTAACCCTTACCTGTAACGTAAACTTACCCTTAAAGGTAAACCTAACCTGTACCGTAACCCTAACCCTAACTCTAAACCTAACACTAACCCAACCCGTAACCCTAACCCACAACTGTACCGCAACCCTAACCGTAACCCTAACCCTTACCCTACTGTAACCAATACCTGTTCCGTAAACATAAACCTAACCCTAAACGTAACCATTACCATAACCCTTACCCTAACCCTAACAGTAACCCCAACCTTAAACCTAACCTGTACCGAAACCCTAACCCTACACCTAAACCTACCCCTAACCTGTATCGTAACCCTGACCCTAACCCTAACCCTAACCCTAACCCTAACCTGTACCGTAACCCTAAACCTAACCATAACACTAAACCTAACCGGTACCATAACCCTAACCATAACCCTAAGAGTAACGCTAACCTTAACCCTAACCTGTATCGTAACCCTAACCCTACCCCTAAACCTAACCCTAACGTGTTCCGTAACCCTAACCCTAACCAAAACCCTAACAATAACCTGGACTATAAACCTAATCCTAAACCTAACCCTAAACCTAACCAGTACCGTAACCCTAACCCTAACCCTAACAGTAACGCTAACCTTAACCCTAACCTGTACCGTAACCATAACCCTAAGCCTAATCCTAAACTTAATGCTATCCTATACCGTAACACTAACCCTAAACCTAACCGTAAACCTATCCTGTACCATTACCCTAACTGTAAGCCTAAACCCAACCCTAACCCTAAGCCTAAACACTACTGTAACCCTATCCCTAACCCTAACCTAAACTTAACCCTAAACTGTACCATAATCCTAACCCTAAAGCTAACCCTAAACCTCACCCTAACCTGTACCATAACCCTAACCCTAACACTAACCGTAACCATAACCCTAACTTGTACCGTAACCATAAGCATAATCCTAACCCTACCCTGTACCGTCAACCTAACCCTAACCCTAACTCTAACCCTAACCATAACCTGTACCGTAACCCTAACCCTAACCTTAACCCTAACTCTAAACCTAAACTATACCCTAACCCTAACTCTAAATCTAACCTCTATTTCAAACATAACCCTAACCCTAATCCTAACACTAATCCTAACCCTCAACTGTAGCAAAACCCTAACCGTAACCCTAACCCTAACCCTAACCATAAACCTAAACTGTACAATAACCATAACCCTAACACTAAACCTAAACCTAAACCCAAACTGTACAGTAACCCTCACCCTAAACCTAAAACTAACCCTAACCCTAACCCTAACCTCTACCATAACCCTAACTCTAACCGTAACCATAACCTGTACCGTAACCCTAATCCTAACACTAACATTAAACCTAAGCGGTACCGTAACCCGAATCCTGACCATACCAGTAACGCTACCTTAACTCTAACGTGTACCGTAACCCCACCCTAAACCCACTCTTAACCTTAATGCTATCCTATACTGTAAACCATAACCTAACCCTATCCGTAACCCTAACCTGTACCGTTACCCTAATCGTAACCCTAAACCCAACCCTAACCCTACCTATAACCTCTATGGCAAACCTAACCCTAACCCTAACCCTACCCCTAAAACTAACCCTAACCCTAACCCTAACCTGTACCGTAAATCTAAACTTAACCCTACCCCTAACCTTAATTCTATCCTATACCATAATCCTAACCCTAACCCTAACCCTAACCCTAACCACTACCGTAACCCTAACCCTAACCTTAAACTTAACATTAAACTGTACAGTAACCCTAACCCTAACGCTCACCCTAAACCTAACCATAGCCTCTACCGTAACCGTAAACCTAACACTAACCATAACCCTAACGCTAACTTGTACCATAACCCTAACCATAATCCTAACCCTACCCTGTACCGTATCACTATCCATAAACCTAACCTCTACCGTAACCCTAACCCTAAGACTAACTCTAAATCTAACCTGTACCGAAACCCTACCTCAAAATCTAACCTCTGGCAAACATAACCCTAACCCTACTCCTAACACTAACCCTAATCCTAACCTGTACCGTAACCCTAACCATAACCCTAAACCTAACCCTAACCCTAACTAAACTGTACAATAACCCTAACCCTAACCCTACCCTTAAACCTAACCCTAACCTGTACCGTAACTCGATCCCTACACCTAAACCTAACCCTAACCTGTAATGTAACCCTAACTCTAACACTAACCTGTACCGTAACCCTAACCCTAACCCTAACCTTAATGCTATCCTATACCGTAACCCGAAACCTAACCCTAACCGTAAGCCTAACCTATACCGTTACCCTAACCGTAACCCTAAACCCAACCCTAACCCTAACCCTAAACACTACCGTAACCCTAACCCTAACCATAAACCTAAACTGTCAAACAACCCTAACCCTAAGCCTAAACCTAAACCTAAACCTAAACCTAACCTGTACCGTAACCCTAACCCTAACCCTTAACCTAACCTTAACCCTAACCTGTTTCGAAAACCTAACCCTAACCCTAACCCTAACCCTAACCTGTACCTTAACCATAACCATAAACCTAACCCTAACACTAACCTGTACCGTAACCCTAAACCTAACCCTAACCCTAACCCTAACCTAAACCGTACCCTAACCCTAAACCTAACCGTAACCTGAACCAAACCCTAACCCTAACCTTACCCCTAACTATAAACCTAACCTGTACCCTAACCCTAAACCTAACCCTTACCTCTACGGCAAACCTAACCCTAAACCTAACCCTAACCCTAACCCTAAACCTATCCTGTACTGTAACACTAACCCTAACACTAACACTAACTGTAAATGTTTCCCTAACCTGTACTGTAACCCTAACCGTAACCCTAACCCCAAAACTAAGCCTAACCCTAACATCTACCGTAACCGTAAACCTAACATTAAAAGTAACCCTAACTCTAACCTGTACTGGAACCCTAACCCTAACCCCAGCCCTAACCGTAACACTAACCCTTACCTGTACCGTAACCATACACATAACGATAAACCTAACCTGTACCGTAACCCTAAACCTAACCCTAACAGTAGCCCTAAACTTAATCATAACCTGTACCGTAAACCTAACCCTACACCTCAACCTAACCCTAACTTGTACCGTAACCCTAAACCTAAACCTAAGCCTAAACTTTACCGTTACCGTAACCCTAACCCTAACCCTAACAGTAACCCTAACCTTAACCCTAAGCTATACCGTAAACCTAACCCAACCCCAAAACCTAACCCCAACCTGTTCCGTAACCCTAAACCTAACCCTAACCCTAACCAAAACCTGTACGGTAACCCTAACCCTAACCCTAAACCTAAACGGTACCGTGACCCTAACCCTAACCCTAACCCTAACTATAACTTGTACCATAACCCTAACCCTAACCCTTCCCCTAAACCTAACCCTAACCTGTACCGTAAGCCTATACCTACTCCTAAAACTAACCCTAACCTGTACCACAACCCTAACCCTACCCTAAACTGTGCTGTAAATCTAAACTTAACCCTACCCCTAACCTTAATGCTATCCTATACCGTAAGCCTAACCCTAACCCTAACCGTAACCCTAAACAGTACCGTTACCCTAACCGTAACCCTAAACCCAACCCTAACCTTATCCCTAACTACTACCGTATCCCTAACCCTAACCATAAACTTAACATTAAACTGTACTGTAACCCAAACCCTAACCCTAACCGTTACCTGAAGCGTAACCCTAACCCTAACCTTAAATCTAACTCTAACCTAACCTGTACCCTAACCCTAAACCTAACCCTAACCTCTATGGCAAAACTAACCCTAACCCTAACACTAACCCAAACCCTAACCCTAACCTGTACCATAACACTAACCCTAACCCTAACCTTAAACATATCCCTAACCTGTACCATAACCCTAACCGTAACCCTAACCCCAATCCTAAGCCTAACCCAAACATCTACCGCAACCATAACCCTAACACTACACCTAACCGTAAGTGTAACCTGTACCTTAACCCTAACCCTAAGCCTAACCCTAAGCCTAACACTAACCCTAACGCTAACCCTAACCCTAACCCTAACCCTTACCTGTAACGTAAACTTACCCTTAAAGGTAAACCTATCCTGTACCATAACCCTAACCCTAACTCTAAACCTAACCCTAACCCAACCCGTAACCCTAACCCACAACTGTACCGCAACCCTAACCCTAACCCTAACCCTTACCCTACTGTAACCCATACCTGTACCGTAAACATAAACCTAACCCTAAACGTAACCATTACCATAACCCTTACCCCAACCCTAACAGTAACCCAAACCTTAAACCTAACCTGTACCGAAACCCTAACCCTACACCTAAACCTAATCCTAACCTGTATCGTAACCCTGACCCCAACCCTAACCCTAACCCTAACCTGTACCGTAACCCTAAA